>OU015653.1:14950000-14952321 GCA_907165275.2 Zygaena filipendulae
AGGTTAGGTTAGGTTAGGTTAGGTTAGGTTAGGTTAGGTTAGGTTAGGTTAGGTTAGGTTAGGTTAGGTTAGGTTAGGTTAGGTTAGGTTAGGTTAGGTTAGGTTAGGTTAGGTTAGGTTAGGTTAGGTTAGGTTAGGTTAGGTTAGGTTAGGTTAGGTTAGGTTAGGTTAGGTTAGGTTAGGTTAGGTTAGGTTAGGTTAGGTTAGGTTAGGTTAGGTTAGGTTAGGTTAGGTTAGGTTAGGTTAGGTTAGGTTAGGATAGGTTAGGTTAGGTTAGGTTAGGTTAGGTTAGGTTAGGTTAGGTTAGGTTAGGTTAGGTTAGGTTAGGTTAGGTTAGGTTAGGTTAGGTTAGGTTAGGTTAGGTTAGGTTAGGTTAGGTTAGGTTAGGTTAGGTTAGGTTAGGTTAGGTTAGGTTAGGTTAGGTTAGGTTAGGTTAGGTTAGGTTAGGTTAGGTTAGGTTAGGTTAGGTTAGGTTAGGTTAGGTTAGGTTAGGTTAGGTTAGGTTAGGTTAGGTTAGGTTAGGTTAGGTTAGGTTAGGTTAGGTTAGGTTAGGTTAGGTTAGGTTAGGTTAGGTTAGGTTAGGTTAGGTTAGGTTAGGTTAGGTTAGGTTAGGTTAGGTTAGGTTAGGTTAGGTTAGGTTAGGTTAGGTTAGGTTAGGTTAGGTTAGGTTAGGTTAGGTTAGGATAGGTTAGGTTAGGTTAGGTTAGGTTAGGTTAGGTTAGGTTAGGTTAGGTTAGGTTAGGTTAGGTTAGGTTAGGTTAGGTTAGGTTAGGTTAGGTTAGGTTAGGTTAGGTTAGGTTAGGTTAGGTTAGGTTAGGTTAGGTTAGGTTAGGTTAGGTTAGGTTAGGTTAGGTTAGGTTAGGTTAGGTTAGGTTAGGTTAGGTTAGGTTAGGTTAGGTTAGGTAGGTTAGGTTAGGTTAGGTTAGGTTAGGTTAGGTTAGGTTAGGTTAGGTTAGGTTAGGTTAGGTTAGGTTAGGTTAGGTTAGGTTAGGTTAGGTTAGGTTAGGTTAGGTTAGGTTAGGTTAGGTTAGGTTAGGTTAGGTTAGGTTAGGTTAGGTTAGGTTAGGTTAGGTTAGGTTAGGTTAGGTTAGGTTAGGTTAGGTTAGGTTAGGTTAGGTTAGGTTAGGTTAGGTTAGGTTAGGTTAGGTTAGGTTAGGTTAGGTTAGGTTAGGTTAGGTTAGGTTAGGTTAGGTTAGGTTAGGTTAGGTTAGGTTAGGTTAGGTTAGGTTAGGTTAGGTTAGGTTAGGTTAGGTTAGGTTAGGTTAGGTTAGGTTAGGTTAGGTTAGGTTAGGTTAGGTTAGGTTAGGTTAGGTTAGGTTAGGTTAGGTTAGGTTAGGTTAGGTTAGGTTAGGTTAGGTTAGGTTAGGTTAGGTTAGGTTAGGTTAGGTTAGGTTAGGTTAGGTTAGGTTAGGTTAGGTTAGGTTAGGTTAGGTTAGGTAGGTTAGGTTAGGTTAGGTTAGGTTAGGTTAGGTTAGGTTAGGTTAGGTTAGGTTAGGTTAGGTTAGGTTAGGTTAGGTTAGGTTAGGTTAGGTTAGGTTAGGTTAGGTTAGGTTAGGTTAGGTTAGGTTAGGTTAGGTTAGGTTAGGTTAGGTTAGGTTAGGTTAGGTTAGGTTAGGTTAGGTTAGGTTAGGTTAGGTTAGGTTAGGTTAGGTTAGGTTAGGTTAGGTTAGGTTAGGTTAGGTTAGGTTAGGTTAGGTTAGGTTAGGTTAGGTTAGGTTAGGTTAGGTAGGTTAGGTTAGGTTAGGTTAGGTTAGGTTAGGTTAGGTTAGGTTAGGTTAGGTTAGGTTAGGTTAGGTTAGGTTAGGTTAGGTTAGGTTAGGTTAGGTTAGGTTAGGTTAGGTTAGGTTAGGTTAGGTTAGGTTAGGTTAGGTTAGGTTAGGTAGGTTAGGTTAGGTTAGGTTAGGTTAGGTTAGGTTAGGTTAGGTTAGGTTAGGTTAGGTTAGGTTAGGTTAGGTTAGGTTAGGTTAGGTTAGGTTAGGTTAGGTTAGGTTAGGTTAGGTTAGGTTAGGTTAGGTTAGGTTAGGTTAGGTTAGGTTAGGTTAGGTTAGGTTAGGTTAGGTTAGGTTAGGTTAGGTTAGGTTAGGTTAGGTTAGGTTAGGTTAGGTTAGGTTAGGTTAGGTTAGGTTAGGTTAGGTTAGGTTAGGTTAGGTAGTAGGTTAGGTTAGGTTAGGTTAGGTTAGGTTAGGTTAGGTTAGGTTAGGTTAGGTTAGGTTAGGTTAGGTTAGGTTAGGTTAGGTTAGGTTAGGTTAGGTTAGGTTAGGTTAGGTTAGGTTAGGTTAGGTTAGGTTAGGTTAGGTTAGGTTAGGTTAGGTTAGGTGGAA
>OU015654.1:0-10000 GCA_907165275.2 Zygaena filipendulae
CCTAACCTAACCTAACCTAACCTAACCTAACCTAACCTAACCTAACCTAACCTAACCTAACCTAACCTAACCTAACCTAACCTAACCTAACCTAACCTAACCTAACCTAACCTAACCTAACCTAACCTAACCTAACCTAACCTAACCTAACCTAACCTAACCTAACCTAACCTAACCTAACCTAACCTAACCTAACCTAACCTAACCTAACCTAACCTAACCTAACCTAACCTAACCTAACCTAACCTAACCTAACCTAACCTAACCTAACCTAACCTAACCTAACCTAACCTAACCTAACCTAACCTAACCTAACCTAACCTAACCTAACCTAACCTAACCTAACCTAACCTAACCTAACCTAACCTAACCTAACCTAACCTAACCTAACCTAACCTAACCTAACCTAACCTAACCTAACCTAACCTAACCTAACCTAACCTAACCTAACCTAACCTAACCTAACCTAACCTAACCTAACCTAACCTAACCTAACCTAACCTAACCTAACCTAACCTAACCTAACCTAACCTAACCTAACCTAACCTAACCTAACCTAACCTAACCTAACCTAACCTAACCTAACCTAACCTAACCTAACCTAACCTAACCTAACCTAACCTAACCTAACCTAACCTAACCTAACCTAACCTAACCTAACCTAACCTAACCTAACCTAACCTAACCTAACCTAACCTAACCTAACCTAACCTAACCTAACCTAACCTAACCTAACCTAACCTAACCTAACCTAACCTAACCTAACCTAACCTAACCTAACCTAACCTAACCTAACCTAACCTAACCTAACCTAACCTAACCTAACCTAACCTAACCTAACCTAACCTAACCTAACCTAACCTAACCTAACCTAACCTAACCTAACCTAACCTAACCTAACCTAACCTAACCTAACCTAACCTAACCTAACCTAACCTAACCTAACCTAACCTAACCTAACCTAACCTAACCTAACCTAACCTAACCTAACCTAACCTAACCTAACCTAACCTAACCTAACCTAACCTAACCTAACCTAACCTAACCTAACCTAACCTAACCTAACCTAACCTAACCTAACCTAACCTAACCTAACCTAACCTAACCTAACCTAACCTAACCTAACCTAACCTAACCTAACCTAACCTAACCTAACCTAACCTAACCTAACCTAACCTAACCTAACCTAACCTAACCTAACCTAACCTAACCTAACCTAACCTAACCTAACCTAACCTAACCTAACCTAACCTAACCTAACCTAACCTAACCTAACCTAACCTAACCTAACCTAACCTAACCTAACCTAACCTAACCTAACCTAACCTAACCTAACCTAACCTAACCTAACCTAACCTAACCTAACCTAACCTAACCTAACCTAACCTAACCTAACCTAACCTAACCTAACCTAACCTAACCTAACCTAACCTAACCTAACCTAACCTAACCTAACCTAACCTAACCTAACCTAACCTAACCTAACCTAACCTAACCTAACCTAACCTAACCTAACCTAACCTAACCTAACCTAACCTAACCTAACCTAACCTAACCTAACCTAACCTAACCTAACCTAACCTAACCTAACCTAACCTAACCTAACCTAACCTAACCTAACCTAACCTAACCTAACCTAACCTAACCTAACCTAACCTAACCTAACCTAACCTAACCTAACCTAACCTAACCTAACCTAACCTAACCTAACCTAACCTAACCTAACCTAACCTAACCTAACCTAACCTAACCTAACCTAACCTAACCTAACCTAACCTAACCTAACCTAACCTAACCTAACCTAACCTAACCTAACCTAACCTAACCTAACCTAACCTAACCTAACCTAACCTAACCTAACCTAACCTAACCTAACCTAACCTAACCTAACCTAACCTAACCTAACCTAACCTAACCTAACCTAACCTAACCTAACCTAACCTAACCTAACCTAACCTAACCTAACCTAACCTAACCTAACCTAACCTAACCTAACCTAACCTAACCTAACCTAACCTAACCTAACCTAACCTAACCTAACCTAACCTAACCTAACCTAACCTAACCTAACCTAACCTAACCTAACCTAACCTAACCTAACCTAACCTAACCTAACCTAACCTAACCTAACCTAACCTAACCTAACCTAACCTAACCTAACCTAACCTAACCTAACCTAACCTAACCTAACCTAACCTAACCTAACCTAACCTAACCTAACCTAACCTAACCTAACCTAACCTAACCTAACCTAACCTAACCTAACCTAACCTAACCTAACCTAACCTAACCTAACCTAACCTAACCTAACCTAACCTAACCTAACCTAACCTAACCTAACCTAACCTAACCTAACCTAACCTAACCTAACCTAACCTAACCTAACCTAACCTAACCTAACCTAACCTAACCTAACCTAACCTAACCTAACCTAACCTAACCTAACCTAACCTAACCTAACCTAACCTAACCTAACCTAACCTAACCTAACCTAACCTAACCTAACCTAACCTAACCTAACCTAACCTAACCTAACCTAACCTAACCTAACCTAACCTAACCTAACCTAACCTAACCTAACCTAACCTAACCTAACCTAACCTAACCTAACCTAACCTAACCTAACCTAACCTAACCTAACCTAACCTAACCTAACCTAACCTAACCTAACCTAACCTAACCTAACCTAACCTAACCTAACCTAACCTAACCTAACCTAACCTAACCTAACCTAACCTAACCTAACCTAACCTAACCTAACCTAACCTAACCTAACCTAACCTAACCTAACCTAACCTAACCTAACCTAACCTAACCTAACCTAACCTAACCTAACCTAACCTAACCTAACCTAACCTAACCTAACCTAACCTAACCTAACCTAACCTAACCTAACCTAACCTAACCTAACCTAACCTAACCTAACCTAACCTAACCTAACCTAACCTAACCTAACCTAACCTAACCTAACCTAACCTAACCTAACCTAACCTAACCTAACCTAACCTAACCTAACCTAACCTAACCTAACCTAACCTAACCTAACCTAACCTAACCTAACCTAACCTAACCTAACCTAACCTAACCTAACCTAACCTAACCTAACCTAACCTAACCTAACCTAACCTAACCTAACCTAACCTAACCTAACCTAACCTAACCTAACCTAACCTAACCTAACCTAACCTAACCTAACCTAACCTAACCTAACCTAACCTAACCTAACCTAACCTAACCTAACCTAACCTAACCTAACCTAACCTAACCTAACCTAACCTAACCTAACCTAACCTAACCTAACCTAACCTAACCTAACCTAACCTAACCTAACCTAACCTAACCTAACCTAACCTAACCTAACCTAACCTAACCTAACCTAACCTAACCTAACCTAACCTAACCTAACCTAACCTAACCTAACCTAACCTAACCTAACCTAACCTAACCTAACCTAACCTAACCTAACCTAACCTAACCTAACCTAACCTAACCTAACCTAACCTAACCTAACCTAACCTAACCTAACCTAACCTAACCTAACCTAACCTAACCTAACCTAACCTAACCTAACCTAACCTAACCTAACCTAACCTAACCTAACCTAACCTAACCTAACCTAACCTAACCTAACCTAACCTAACCTAACCTAACCTAACCTAACCTAACCTAACCTAACCTAACCTAACCTAACCTAACCTAACCTAACCTAACCTAACCTAACCTAACCTAACCTAACCTAACCTAACCTAACCTAACCTAACCTAACCTAACCTAACCTAACCTAACCTAACCTAACCTAACCTAACCTAACCTAACCTAACCTAACCTAACCTAACCTAACCTAACCTAACCTAACCTAACCTAACCTAACCTAACCTAACCTAACCTAACCTAACCTAACGTAACCTAACCTAACCTAACCTAACCTAACCTAACCTAACCTAACCTAACCTAACCTAACCTAACCTAACCTAACCTAACCTAACCTAACCTAACCTAACCTAACCTAACCTAACCTAACCTAACCTAACCTAACCTAACCTA
The DNA here is from genome assembly GCA_907165275.2 of Zygaena filipendulae. Classification (NCBI taxonomy): domain Eukaryota; kingdom Metazoa; phylum Arthropoda; class Insecta; order Lepidoptera; family Zygaenidae; genus Zygaena; species Zygaena filipendulae. Next base: position 4,045 of record OU015654.1, read on the forward strand.
ACCTAACCTAACCTAACCTAACCTAACCTAACCTAACCTATCCTAACCTAACCTAACCTAACCTAACCTAACCTAACCTAACCTAACCTAACCTAACCTAACCTAACCTAACCTAACCTAACCTAACCTAACCTAACCTAACCTAACCTAACCTAACCTAACCTAACCTAACCTAACCTAACCTAACCTAACCTAACCTAACCTAACCTAACCTAACCTAACCTAACCTAACCTAACCTAACCTAACCTAACCTAACCTAACCTAACCTAACCTAACCTAACCTAACCTAACCAACCTAACCTAACCTAACCTAACCTAACCTAACCTAACCTAACCTAACCTAACCTAACCTAACCTAACCTAACCTAACCTAACCTAACCTAACCTAACCTAACCTAACCTAACCTAACCTAACCTAACCTAACCTAACCTAACCTAACCTAACCTAACCTAACCTAACCTAACCTAACCTAACCTAACCTAACCTAACCTAACCTAACCTAACCTAACCTAACCTAACCTAACCTAACCTAACCTAACCTAACCTAACCTAACCTAACCTAACCTAACCTAACCTAACCTAACCTAACCTAACCTAACCTAACCTAACCTAACCTAACCTAACCTAACCTAACCTAACCTAACCTAACCTAACCTAACCTAACCTAACCTAACCTAACCTAACCTAACCTAACCTAACCTAACCTAACCTAACCTAACCTAACCTAACCTAACCTAACCTAACCTAACCTAACCTAACCTAACCTAACCTAACCTAACCTAACCTAACCTAACCTAACCTAACCTAACCTAACCTAACCTAACCTAACCTAACCTAACCTAACCTAACCTAACCTAACCTAACCTAACCTAACCTAACCTAACCTAACCTAACCTAACCTAACCTAACCTAACCTAACCTAACCTAACCTAACCTAACCTAACCTAACCTAACCTAACCTAACCTAACCTAACCTAACCTAACCTAACCTAACCTAACCTAACCTAACCTAACCTAACCTAACCTAACCTAACCTAACCTAACCTAACCTAACCTAACCTAACCTAACCTAACCTAACCTAACCTAACCTAACCTAACCTAACCTAACCTAACCTAACCTAACCTAACCTAACCTAACCTAACCTAACCTAACCTAACCTAACCTAACCTAACCTAACCTAACCTAACCTAACCTAACCTAACCTAACCTAACCTAACCTAACCTAACCTAACCTAACCTAACCTAACCTAACCTAACCTAACCTAACCTAACCTAACCTAACCTAACCTAACCTAACCTAACCTAACCTAACCTAACCTAACCTAACCTAACCTAACCTAATCTAACCTAACCTAACCTAACCTAACCTAACCTAACCTAACCTAACCTAACCTAACCTAACCTAACCTAACCTAACCTAACCTAACCTAACCTAACCTAACCTAACCTAACCTAACCTAACCTAACCTAACCTAACCTAACCTAACCTAACCTAACCTAACCTAACCTAACCTAACCTAACCTAACCTAACCTAACCTAACCTAACCTAACCTAACCTAACCTAACCTAACCTAACCTAACCTAACCTAACCTAACCTAACCTAACCTAACCTAACCTAACCTAACCTAACCTAACCTAACCTAACCTAACCTAACCTAACCTAACCTAACCTAACCTAACCTAACCTAACCTAACCTAACCTAACCTAACCTAACCTAACCTAACCTAACCTAACCTAACCTAACCTAACCTAACCTAACCTAACCTAACCTAACCTAACCTAACCTAACCTAACCTAACCTAACCTAACCTAACCTAACCTAACCTAACCTAACCTAACCTAACCTAACCTAACCTAACCTAACCTAACCTAACCTAACCTAACCTAACCTAACCTAACCTAACCTAACCTAACCTAACCTAACCTAACCTAACCTAACCTAACCTAACCTAACCTAACCTAACCTAACCTAACCTAACCTAACCTAACCTAACCTAACCTAACCTAACCTAACCTAACCTAACCTAACCTAGCCTAACCTAACCTAACCTAACCTAACCTAACCTAACCTAACCTAACCTAACCTAACCTAACCTAACCTAACCTAACCTAACCTAACCTAACCTAACCTAACCTAACCTAACCTAACCTAACCTAACCTAACCTAACCTAACCTAACCTAACCTAACCTAACCTAACCTAACCTAACCTAACCTAACCTAACCTAACCTAACCTAACCTAACCTAACCTAACCTAACCTAACCTAACCTAACCTAACCTAACCTAACCTAACCTAACCTAACCTAACCTAACCTAACCTAACCTAACCTAACCTAACCTAACCTAACCTAACCTAACCTAACCTAACCTAACCTAACCTAACCTAACCTAACCTAACCTAACCTAACCTAACCTAACCTAACCTAACCTAACCTAACCTAACCTAACCTAACCTAACCTAACCTAACCTAACCTAACCTAACCTAACCTAACCTAACCTAACCTAACCTAACCTAACCTAACCTAACCTAACCTAACCTAACCTAACCTAACCTAACCTAACCTAACCTAACCTAACCTAACCTAACCTAACCTAACCTAACCTAACCTAACCTAACCTAACCTAACCTAACCTAACCTAACCTAACCTAACCTAACCTAACCTAACCTAACCTAACCTAACCTAACCTAACCTAACCTAACCTAACCTAACCTAACCTAACCTAACCTAACCTAACCTAACCTAACCTAACCTAACCTAACCTAACCTAACCTAACCTAACCTAACCTAACCTAACCTAACCTAACCTAACCTAACCTAACCTAACCTAACCTAACCTAACCTAACCTAACCTAACCTAACCTAACCTAACCTAACCTAACCTAACCTAACCTAACCTAACCTAACCTAACCTAACCTAACCTAACCTAACCTAACCTAACCTAACCTAACCTAACCTAACCTAACCTAACCTAACCTAACCTAACCTAACCTAACCTAACCTAACCTAACCTAACCTAACCTAACCTAACCTAACCTAACCTAACCTAACCTAACCTAACCTAACCTAACCTAACCTAACCTAACCTAACCTAACCTAACCTAACCTAACCTAACCTAACCTAACCTAACCTAACCTAACCTAACCTAACCTAACCTAACCTAACCTAACTTAACCTAACCTAACCTAACCTAACCTAACCTAACCTAACCTAACCTAACCTAACCTAACCTAACCTAACCTAACCTAACCTAACCTAACCTAACCTAACCTAACCTAACCTAACCTAACCTAACCTAACCTAACCTAACCTAACCTAACCTAACCTAACCTAACCTAACCTAACCTAACCTAACCTAACCTAACCTAACCTAACCTAACCTAACCTAACCTAACCTAACCTAACCTAACCTAACCTAACCTAACCTAACCTAACCTAACCTAGCCTAACCTAACCTAACCTAACCTAACCTAACCTAACCTAACCTAACCTAACCTAACCTAACCTAACCTAACCTAACCTAACCTAACCTAACCTAACCTAACCTAACCTAACCTAACCTAACCTAACCTAACCTAACCTAACCTAACCTAACCTAACCTAACCTAACCTAACCTAACCTAACCTAACCTAACCTAACCTAACCTAACCTAACCTAACCTAACCTAACCTAACCTAACCTAACCTAACCTAACCTAACCTAACCTAACCTAACCTAACCTAACCTAACCTAACCTAACCTAACCTAACCTAACCACAGGCCGATTGGGCTATTGCCTGTGCTTGGCAAAGTATATGAGAAGTTGTTGGTCTCCCGTCTCAGATATCATCTCTTGCCTAGAATGAGTACTCGCCAATACGGGTTCATGCCCCAGAGGAGCACCGAGGACTCCCTCTATACGCTAATGCAGCGAATCCGTCAAAAGCTGAACCAAAAACGGTTGATAACGCTGGTATCATTGGATATAGAGGGGGCCTTCGATAGCGCCTGGTGGCCAGCTATCAGAATCCGATTGGCTGAGGAACAGTGCCCGGTGAATCTGAGGCGGGTGATGGACAGCTATCTCAGTGATAGAACTGTCTCGGTTCGATACGCTGGCGAGGAGTGCACCAGGGTCACAAACAAGGGATGCATCCAGGGTTCCATAGGAGGACCAATCCTGTGGAACCTGATGCTGGACCCGTTGCTTAGGGAGTTGGACACTAGGGGGGACTATTGTCAGGCGTTCGCGGATGACGTAGTGCTGCTGTTTGACGGGGATACTGCGCAAGAAATTGAAGAGCGTGCCAACGACTGCCTTGCCTATGTCCGGGCGTGGGGCGTCATAAATAAGCTGAAATTCGCACCGCACAAGACCAATGCGATGGTGATAACGCGGAGGCTTAAATATGACGTCCCTCGCCTGAGCATGGGTGGGGCGGCCGTTGTTATGACGAAAGAGGTGCGACTACTTGGACTTACTATTGACGACCACCTGACTTTCAACTCGCATATAGCGCACGTGTGTAAAAAGGCGATCGGTATCTACAAGCAGCTCGCGAAGGCCGCGAAAGTGAGCTGGGGACTACACCCAGAGGTGATAAGGGCTATATATATCGCAGCAGTGGAGCCCATAATACTGTACGCGGCAAGCGCCTGGGCGCCCGCGGCAAATAAATTAGGAGCCCAAAAGTATTTCGGGTCTGTGCAACGCGGTTTTGCACAGAAACTCTGTAGGGCCTATAGGACTGTGTCGCTGCATTCCGCACTGGTGTTGGCTGGAATACTCCCCCTCGATCTCCGAGTTCGCGAGATGGCTTCGCTTTACGAAGCCAAGAGGGGAGTGCCCCAGCCAATACTGAGCGGAAGGGAAATCGAACACATGACCTCGGCACTGGCAACCCCGCACCCCGCAAAGCGAACCAGCCTGGAGTTCAATTACCTGGTAGACGAGGAACTCTACCGTGAAAATAGCGACTTTGATGTCCGCATTTTCACCGACGGCAGCAAGATTGATGGCCGGGTCGGCGCAGCTCTATCCTTGTGGAATAGAGAAACCGAAACCCGAGCCATCAAGCTTGCTTTGCCGTCATATTGTACCGTCTACCAGGCTGAGCTTCTGGCTGTTAGCAGAGCGGCTAAGGAGGTCCAGAAATGCAGCGACACTACTTTCGCTATATATAGTGACTCGATGGCGGCTCTCCAGGCTGTAGCGAATCTCGGTTGCCTCCATCCCCTGGCAGTGGAAACCAGAGACACCATTGCGCACTGTAACATCCAGAACAAGAGTGTCTCCTTGTTCTGGATAAAAGCCCACGCAGGATTGGAGGGAAACGAGAGGGCTGACGTGCTCGCCAAAGAGGCCGCCCTCGGGTCCAAAAAGAAACCGGATTACGATTTGTGCCCGGTCTCATTCGTCAAGCGCGTACTCCGTACGGAGACGCTTGACGAATGGAACCGGAGGTACCAATCCGGAGCGACTGGGGCCGTCACAAAAATGTTTTTCCCGGATGCGGTTGCCGCGTACAGTATAGTTAGAAAAATGGACCCGGATAGTATTACAACGCAGGTCTTAACGGGGCACGGTGGATTCTCCGAATACTTGTATCGTTTCAAGCGTAAAGAGAATCCATCGTGTGCCTGTGACCCTGATGAGCGAGAGACTATCCCGCACATGCTTTTTGAGTGTCCCATCTTTAGTAGACAGCGCTTTGACGCGGAAATAGAATGTGGCGAAAGTATTGTGAGGGAAAACGCTTCGCTCTTGATTGCAGGGAAAAATAGGGAAAATTTCCTGAAATATTGTAAAAAGCTGGCACAAATTGTAATTAATAGAAATAAAGTGTGATAAGTTATGATAGGTTGTATATTGTATATATATTAACTCTACCATAAGTGTAACCTGGATAAGCAATAATTAGGAAATAAGTAACTAATATAGTAAATAAGACTAGTGTACTAACCA